>CM047518.1:19166234-19186234 GCA_026122265.1 Ammodytes dubius
ATAGCATCCTTGCAACCTGTTAATATATGCAGTTGTTAAATGGCAAAGCAAAGTGACAGGCACATTACATGTTTTGGTTTTTCCACAGCTTCCAAGGGCAAATCTCTTTGAAAGCGTGGAATAGAGTGGTATTTTAGTACTACAGTCCTCTGATTACATTAACAAGTTTCTATAACACCAAAACACTCTTTTGTGATTTAATGTAATCGTTTACAGTCACTGAGATTTGATGGCCTTTCATTTGCAATAAAAGGTACAAGTGTAAGCATCTCTTGGCTGTGGGTCATTCAAAAGGATATTTGCATAGTATAATGCGGTTTAAAAAGAGTTGCCTCGAGGGAGCATTCACTCTGTTTACAGTACAAACGTGTATGAGAAGTCTTTCTGGGTGAAACTACAATAATGCCTGTACAAAAGAAACTGCCAACTGAAGGCTTTAAGGATTAATGGAAACACAATATCAGAGCCACTTACATTAAAGACATGTCAATAAAGGGGCAACAGCAAATCCCCAGCGACATTAACAAGTAGAACGGAAGACGGGAGCTGCAGACAGCAGGACAAATTTAAGCTTTAATTTGAGTAAAAGGCAGGCTTTTAATGAATAAATCCATTTGCTTCAACTGCAGAAAAGCGTTGGCTTTGACATTTTTACGTTGTTTTCTTTTCTTTTCACAGTAAGCGCCACATGAATGAGAGCGAAAGATGAATGCTTTGCTTAAAGTTTGTTATTTATTTATCCTAGTCCAGAGTTAATCGTTTGTTTCGAATCCATTCATTTTAGGCCACGGTCGGGCGCAACTGGAGGTAGATGGCATTTTTTAGCTGAATAGAAACAGAGAGTACGCAGGGAAAGGGGCGAAAGAAATTGAGTTCTGGTGGTCTGAGGTTTTCCAACATATCCCTGTCTTAAGCTCTGCTGTACCCTGTGTGAACACAGTCACTCTCCTGTAGCATCTACACCATCTGGGTTTGTGGTAACTGAAAGTGGTCTCTCTTTCACAAGGAAGTGTAGCTTCCCAACATGGACCATCAGGCAACGGGCTAGTTGGATCTCAGCTATCACAGCTCTTAACACATGCATGACCCTACCGATGAGGCTAAAGATATGTGCCAATACGTTTTCTATAGGGAGGAAAAGCTTTTAGTGGCGACGGACCTATCTCACAAAAAATCATAAACAGGGACTCGGCAACAAAGTTTACGGATCAGATTATGTAGTGCTGCTGATGATGAATAGTCAGTGTAAACACTTCAAGAATATTTGGATTTTCTGGATATGAAGGTTAAATAGGTGAATCTCTTTGCCATACAATATCATTTGATTATATAGAAGTAGAAAATTAAAATAGACCAGGACTAATGACTACTAAGAGAGCACTAATGGTATAGCACACAGTACAATGTGCCTCTCATTCACACACAAACAGGCAGCGAGCCACAATGGTGCTGGCCTGAGCATCATGAGCTGCTCAGGGGTTCAGTGTCTTGCCCAAGGACACTTAGACATGTGGGACTGGGAGCCGCCAGACCTGTGATTAATGAACACACAACCACCTGAGCCACAGCCTCCATAGCAGAGCAACTGTGCTTTGTCTGGTTACCAGAGACAAAAAAAAATATCAAGGCCGTCTTATAGATTCTACCCCTTAATAAATATCTTCTTACTGGCAGACTAAGGGAGGGGTGAGACTATAGCCTACCTCCATTTAAAGAAACCTGCAAACCAGTCAGCGATTCTGTACAGCGTTTCTTGTCATAATCAGTGAATATCTCCTCACAATCCGCTACATGTAGGTCCTGTGTGTGTGCTGAAAACGAATATTGTGTTGATACACAGCCTAGGCTCTGTAAACAGGCAGGTTGCTCGGTGGACCCCCTTTGTTTACATACCCTTTGTTTACATACCTGTTTACAGAGTCTAGGCTTTGTTTTAACAGCGCACACAGTTCAGACAGGTAGTGGATCATGAGGAGATATTTAACAAAAAGAGATTTTGTAAACAAGCTTATTCTCAAGAATCGCTGACTCCACTTTTAAGGAGGTCAGCATGAGATAACGTAACCTTTGCTTGATTTCTTTGTTTCCCCCCTTTACCAAAGTCATATTTATAATTAGACTGTATAGTAGAGGATTTGGCAAAAGAGGAAAGCCTCTTTGACATTCAGTCAAAATACAATGGACCAAACTGGACATGGTACTGTGAGGTCATGGTTCATGACTACAGCCAGCATGGGCATCCATCCAGGACACCCAGTGAAGGGGCTGCACCTCTGAGGTCGCCATTAGGGATGCAGACCACTTCTTCCCCGAATGGACTACAGAACTAGTCACAGTCACAAACATAACCAATCATCTGCTCACTCTTGGGAAGTGGGGACAAAACCAACGCCTTCAAAAGAAATAGCTGTATGTTAATGCTGTGATATGAAGGGATTATACAGAATTGAGCCTGTGATGAGTCAGCTGTCATGTCTACCTGTCAGGATTTCTCCTCAATAGTGCCCCATTTTTTCTAGATAAAATTTAAAAAAACACCCATCATATTCACTAACTTCCTCATTTTGTGAATATGTTTCCACCTGTGAGTTCAATATTGAGCCTTCCATCAGCCATTGAACGCGGTGCTGAGAACCCGTTTACAGTCAGGATACAATCTGAAGACTTCAAAACTAAAAAGGTAATTTCTCAACCAGCAGGCTGTCTTTTCCATTCATTGGATATACATAATTAAAAAGAGATAAGAGCAGGATCAGTTATATTTGCTCAGGCTGAATTTTCCCAAGTTAAAAATTTTGAATATCAAAAAAGATTTGCTATATAGTCATTTAAATAGAGAAAGAAAACTGAGTAGTATGTAATCAGAATAACCTCTGCACTTCCATAGCATAATTCTCATATTGACTAGGTAAATTGTGGATTGCTTATTGGAAAATAGTGATTTTGTATTTACTGGAAAATTATGGATTACTTACCTAATGTTTACTTTGGCCGCTGTAGCCTAACCATCTAGCTGGCAACAAAAATAAATAAATTGATTGTTGATGTAATTGCACTGTGTATTGGCGCAGTTTCAACCGCTACCTCCTTTTTCAGGTGCACGTGCTCAGCCAGAGCATGCATGATAATTATTTTAGATAATTCAACAACAAAAAATGAACACGCTTGCACTGTGTGAAATCAGTTGTTAATTAGGTTTGGACCGAAAAGAACAGAGATTACGACCCAGATACAAGTAATTGCTATATGAATGTTTCAAAAAAGTTATTTTCTCTTACCTTTTTTGCAGAATTATGAGAGATTATCTGTCTGGACGCTCGTCTTCACTGCTGTTATGGTGGTTAACGCAAGGTGGGTCATTGGTTTTAACTTTGCATTAGCCGAGGGGAGGAAATAACTGGCTAATTAACGCGCTGGGGAATAGCGGTGAATAGAAAAAGGGCTTTTGAGCCGCTGTTCCCTGTACCGGAGGCAGCAGAGTCGTGAGGTGATGTTCAAACCAGAACCTCAGCACGTATCTGCCCGCATCCGACGCTCAAGTCTCTCTTTCCCTTTTCTTTTGAATCGAACACGCTCTCACTCATCATGTGACCGTTCCGCACCGTCCAATGCGCTCCTTACTACTCCTCCATCTCCACACACACACACACACACACACACACACACACACACACACACACACACACACACACACACACACACCAAATAATGCTGCAGCTTACTATGCATATTTTAACAGCTGGGGAAAACACATAAACGTTCGCCCTACATACTTTGCATAATGTTGGTTACTCTGAATGCTTTACAAGCAAAAAAGAAAGAAAACCTGTTTGGAATAATTGTGAGGAATTTAAAATGACATCTGCTCATTCTCTCACAATTCATAAAAGGCTATACACCATGGAGTAAAGCAGCTAAGAGGGATTGCACCAAAAACTAAAATATGTACAGTATATCTGATAGTTTTTGTCAATCACACACTCTTCCTCCATGCAGCACATCTGCTATGTAAGCCGCCTGTCTTCCAAACTCCTTCCTCTTTTAAAGCCTCATCCATCTTTCCTGTTGTTCTGTGTCCATCAGCGATTTGCGTTGTGCTGTGTCTTTCCTCAGGGAGTGCTGATGTGAGGGATTCCATGTCTACGGCTGTGTCAATCCGAATGAGTCCAGTCGAGGAATTTATGGATTCCTTCAGGGTTATATGGGAAAGAGCACTGTGACTGATGCACTAAAGCAGTAAGTTAGAAAAAAAAATACAGAAGTTATAGGAAAAGGACCCTTCAGATGGTTGTGTTTCATGAAAAGTAAAAAAAAAAAAAAATCTTTAAAATTGTACAGTAGGAATGAAAAGGCAAAAAAAAAACGTGCTAGAGCCTGAAGCAATTACTTTTTAGACATCTCGGTTCCATCACTTTCGTCCAGACTGAAATATCTAACAACTATAAGGTATACTCACACGTCACTCATATTTTCATTATCCAGAGAATAAAGCATACATACTGTACATGCATTAGCAGTCCCCTGACTTTGCCTCTAACGTCACAAACAGCAAAAAGTTACAACAATCAGCTTCAATTTTCGACTTAGATACATTATTTTAAGAGCTACTGACATCATTTCTTATATCTGGCTAAACAATTTGAAGAGGGCGTGTTTTTAAAGGAATTGTTAAAAGATTAAAGTCCATCAATGCATTGCAAAAACAAAACAGGGAAAAAGAAGGTTCAAGAAAACCATACTTGCTGGGTGTAGAACTGGGGGTTAGATATCCAGAGGCTTATTTTTCCAGTCCTGAGCACAATGGTTGGTCCCCACTTCACTGAATGATTTCCTTTTCACCATCCCTTGTAGCATAAATAAAATAAGCATAATGCCTTCTTCCTTCTTTCTTTTCCCCAGCCAGTATTTTCACAGAGCCCCACTCTCTAACCCCAAAAAGTCCTTTTCCACCCAAATATTTCTCTTCCCATTGTTGCCCCAGGCACACACCCCTCCACACCTGTGACCTGGCTTCCTCAAGTCAGCTGACTAGCCCACAGGAAACCAGCCTAGAAAAATAAAAGCATGCTAGGTGAAACCTGGGCTGTGTCTCAATACAGGGGTTGCGGTCTACGAAGGCTGCATTTGAAGACCGATTGCGTCATAGCGGCGCGCAAAGGCTGTCCCATTTGCAAGGCTCCGTGCAAGGCTCCTCATATGCAGCCGAGAAATGCAGCCTTCGTTTCACGGTTTTGAAGGCTGCATCAGATGTATCCTTCGTGGCCCAACATATCCCATGATTCATTGCGTTTTTTTCAGAGATTGCATAAAATAAAATAAAAAATAACAAAACAGCAACGTGTTGCTCCATCTTCTTAACTTTTATCTTCCTTTCTTTTTTTCTTGTACTTTTTTTGCTTTTCGTCTGGTAGGCAACTTCTTTTTCTTTTTTCCTCCATTGACAGGGCTGTCTCCGTTGGCAGCAATCAGGGTTGCTAGGCAGCACAGGAGCGGCGAGTCCTCACGCAAGGTAACGGCTTGTTACGTAAACCGGAAATGCTCGTAAACGGAGACCTGCGGAGACCGTCCCATTTAACAAGGTTCGTTGGCCTTAAAACCGGCCTTAAAATCGGCCTTCATAGGCTATAGCCTTCATAGACCGCGAGACCGCGTCCTACCAAGTGCGTGGCCTCTGTATTGAGACACAGCTCTGGGCTTCGTTTCAAATCGCATACTCCTTTTTTTTCCTACCTACTACAGCTGATCATAAAACTAATCTAGTCAGCATGCAGTAGGCATACAATTGGGACATAATTTGACTTATTTATTTCATCATGAAATTGCGCCTTATTTTACAGTGCTTATACTGTATATCCGTTGCATTATTGATTGTTTTCATACGGAGATTGCGTCAATGTGACGTCACTTCAGGTGCGCACTGGATTGTGGTTCAGAATCAACCAAATAACATGCCCTGCTTTCCGAATCGCACACTTTCTACTAAAAAGTATGTAGAAAAACGATTTAGGATGTCCCCATTCTTGTGGCCAGATTTAGGATGGTTAGAAGTACCCGGATGACCTACTTCATCTGGCCAAGATTGTTAGTGTTGAAAACTGCATTCTATTTGGGCGATTCTGACCCACAATCCCGTGTGCACGTTAAAGTGACATCACATCGACGAAGCCTCCATATGAAAACAAATGGGGATGCGCCGGATATAAAAGCAAGAGCCAAGATCAAGGCGCAATGTTATGATGAAATAAAAGAGTAAAAGTATGTCCCAATATTATGCCTACTGCATCTTAACTAGATTATTTTTATCGTCGGATGTAGTGTGTAGGATAGAAAAAAGAGGATGCGATTCGGAACGCAGGGATGTGTATTTCAACACTAAAATTCTCGACCGGGTGTAGTAGGCATCTGTGTATTTTTAAGCATGCTAAATCTGACCACAAGAATTGGGATATCCAAAAAAAAAATCTACTATACTAAATAGCAGCAAAGTTTGGAACGCAGGAACAGGTTTTTAATAGTGAGCCATCTATTTAACACTTCCCCTGACAATTGTGGCATTGTCAAAATGTCTCAGCAAATATTGGATGCATGGTCATGACATTTGGTAGAGACATTTGGAGATCAGTAGACTTTTCATTGGTTTTGGTAGAGTTGCCGATACTGACCTCATTAAGTGGATTGGTTATTTGCCATGAAGTGACCAAGCAACATTAAATACAGTTTGGCAGTTATCCTTGTCATTATACAATTCAATGCGTCTGCTGTCAGTTTCATTCATTCATGCACAAACAGCTCAAATCAACTAAATCGTAAGTGCTATAGTAGCTGAGAGACTGGAGTATTTGATTATTTTATTGACTCCGTGATCTACACTTCAGCCAAACACCGACATGTGGTACCTCAAACTAAGTGTTTTCTTTTACAGCCTAACCTTGAACCTGAAGTGGGAACAGTCCCTCCTGACACCAGTCGCCCGTATCTACTGCTTAAAGCCTGCAAGAGTTCAGGGAAATCCTCTGATGACTGTCTCTTCTATAATACATGCAAACAGCCTGCAGCGACCGAGCATCTCTTGTGTAACATTACTTTAATGCATTTTATATCACTTCAGCCCCCAAACTTCACCATTTTGTGGTCCCACTACTGCTGCTCAAAGAGGCCTGGAGACTGTTCGTAAACTCCCAAACCAATTATTGCGAGGTGATTGTCTTGCTGTAGATTGCATGCTATAGGCAGAATCCACTCGGTATGTGGTGGTGGTGTCAATAGCTGCAATGGCTCTAACAACTGTATGTTTGTGTATGGTACTGCTGCAGCTTTATTCTTTCTCTTAAAATCTATTTTCTTCCCTATGTTTTGGTTTTCTTTGCCACTTGGTTAAATCTCATCTCCCCCTCAGAGTCTTTGTCCTGGATTCGTTTTCTCTTTATTTTTTCTGTCTGGCATCCAACTCAAATGCTCCCGCATTTTTTGTTTCACGACAAAATCAATACAAATCCAGGTTTCAAAATGTAGCAAGTTGAGCAGCAGGTGATCTCAGCTTGTCTATCTACTGCACGCCTTTTGGAACACCTTGAGAAACTAGTTTAGTTCACCTCAGCAGGAATAACAAGCGACCATCTCAGTATCTTATCTGAGCAAGGACACGGCAGACCTCCATATGGTGTTTTCAATGTGAGGCTGACGAAAGATGCATTCACACATTTTCCCTTCCTCCCACACTCCGACCGCATAACCCTGACCTCCGAAGTCCATCTGTTTTACAATCCATCTGAAGTAGTTAACTCAAGTGTTTTAGCCTAAGTCAATTAAAGCCAATTAAAAATGTATATTAGTGGAGCGACAGAAAATTAATCTGCAACTTTTTTTGGCAATCAAAATGTTTCCTGGTTCCAACTTCTAAAATTTGAGGATTTTATGCTTTTCTGTAATTCATACATGATTGTAAACTGAATAGATTTACTAGATAGATGTACTTTGGGGTTATAGCCTGTTGGTCAGACATATGACTATTGTAAGAGTCATGATGAATAATGAAAATTGTCAGTTGATGTCCTAATTAATACATGTGTACATTTTAATGCAAGTTAGTCAAGTTCATTTGTATTTATATAACCCAGTATCACAAGTAGCAATTTTCCCCAGGGTGCTTTACAATCTGTAGAGCATAAGACACCCTGCCCTTAGTCTATCCTTAGGCCCTTGACTGAGATAAGGAAATACTCTCAGAAATCCCCCTCAACAGGGAAAGAATGGAACAACCCTCATAAACAGCAACAGAGGAGGAACAGTCACAAATCAGTGAATAGTTGTAGTTGTGTTTAAATACACTCTGACACCTGTTACAACCACACCTAATACATCACCTATAGTTTTGTGAGGTTGCGGGAATGTGTGGTTCCATTTTCCGCACTTGATACCAGCCACTATTCTGATTAAATTAAGTTGCTATATTCTAATCAAATTCTACTGGGGTGGCCTCACAAACTGAATGGTAATGTGGCATCCATCTTATCTGGGTGGAAAACCTCCGCAGGCACGTCTGATTCTTGAGATGGATTGGTCAAACAGTCTTTTTCTTTCTTTCTTACCCCTTTCTTTACGAAAATGTTAAGGTCTGAACATTTGTTTTACAGACCCCATTCGATTCTGTCAAAAAGCAACCTTTTTTTTTAAAGGCACCCCCCGTGTAAAGGGTATTTTCAGTTTTCATAACAAACTTTTTTTAAATGGAATATAATATTAATAAGTATGTATTGTCGCTTGAAAATATTTTTTTATAAACAGTGTGTCTGCCAGTTGTATTCTAGATGTTTTCTTGACTAGATGCTGCCAAAAAACAGTTTACACACTGCAAATAAATACAAATATAATTAACTTTATTAATTTCAATGTCCATGCTTATTCTTTAGGATTTGCCCAAATGCATTGTATTGATAGTACCCGCCCTTTTTAATATCTCCAATTTGATTGTGGTATTGTGTTTATGTTTTATGTGTTTTTATGCTGCCTTTCTAGAAAAAAACTATTTTCTTTTGAAGGACTATAAAGATTTAAACAACATTTCTAGGAGACTGTCCAAATACTGTGAACAGGATAGAGTGCAATCTAGCATCTGAGCCCTAATATTCAGCAAATTGATATTGACTTTTTGGAACACCCAAGGCCTATTGAAAGCAATCCAGCAATCTCTTCTGACTCAGTTGTCATTAGCTTCGAGGTTATTAGATTTCTTGGCCCGGGAAAATGAAATTCCAGAAATCGTAGTGCGACGTTTAGAGCACAGGCAGTGGCTACGGATGAATGTTATTCGGGTTGAAGTTGCCTAAGGAGCAATGGTCTAGTCAGCATGAAGTTCTTTTTTTATTATTTTTTTTGCATTTTCAAGCTTTATTCAACAGTGCAGAGTTGAAATGGGGAGACAGAGAGAAGGGGGGGATGACATGCAGTAAAGGTCCACGGGTCGGATTCGAACTCGCGATCACTGCAACAAGGCCTGAGCCAATATGGTACGCGCTCTATCCACTACGCCACCAGAGCGCCCCGTCAGTTAGCATGAGGTTTAACTGCAAAAGATTAGACATGATGTAAATTTTTCAATTTGACGTTTCATATACATTATTGGACATACTATTGTTTTAATTAAAGGAAATGGGTGTAATTTAATGATGACTTTTGTATTTGTCACCTCAGGTTGTGTAACACTATTGAATGGCAAAAGAACATTAACTATGGGATTCTTGTTATGTAATATTAAGATGTACTTGTCCCAGTTGAACATATTCAACAATGATCTGTATAATCATGATTTCCCCATCCTTACTATTATTTGCTCTCCATAGAGTGCTATGCAGAGTTTTCTGTTATAATGTGAGTCAAGCAGAATCAAAGTGGAGCATTAAAATCAGTGAACACTCTGAAGAGCTGGCCTGCTTAGCCTGGGCGAGGACACGGGCTTCCTGTCAGGAATGGGGCATCAAGGCTGTCTAATAGATCTGTATTCATTATTCAGACCTTGGCTCCGTGCTGCACCGAAACTAAGAAGGGAAATCTCAACATCATGGGCATGTAGCGAGCTAAAATGTAAATCCATATTTAGAGAAAGGGCTCATGATCGGGATGTTTTTTCGGGGGAGGGGGGGGGGGGGGGGGTTGAGTCATGTAGAACAAGTAGTTATTTGCCCAGATTTGCAATCTTATCTAGAAAACACAATTTTTACACAGCTTATCTTTCAAATATGGGATAATTATTCTCTGACCCAATTTAACAGGCCGCCATGTATTGCGTCAGTTAATTATCTCAGTTTCAAGTGTGACATTTTACATTTTGCTGCTTCAATGTGGGAAGTTGAAAAGGCAAGTTAGATAAGCATAACAACAAGGGGTTTAAAATCAATTAATTTGGCTGTTATTTTCTCAACTAATCAAAATGGTTCTGATCATCAGAAAACAGTAACAAATGTATAAATAAAAAATAATTCCGCCCCCCCTCCCCCCGACAGCCCAGTTTAAAGTTGGATATTTGACATTTGTCAGCAGCAACTATATTGGTTTGGGTTCAATTAGACAGAACGTGCGAGGCCTGGGGAGTGTGCCAACCATCCTGCTGCTTAATGCAGATTAGGTCTGTTGAATATCCAAATCAAATCTTACATCAGTGCGGTGACACACGGACCAATCGCCTTTGGGTTAATGGGAAAAATGTAGTTTTATATTTAACGGTCATACAAGAGACAGGTATCAATATCTTCATCAAACTCTCAGCATTACAGTAAGTTAATAATTCTCAGTGTGGAACTAGTCCTTTAAGGGTACTTTTATACCTTTTCAAGTTGCCAGTAAAAACTATTTCACCTTCACAGCTTATCTCACAGAAGCTGCAGTCAGCTGATATTTTTAAGATATACCACACTATGGCACTATTCAATCCATGTTAGTGCTGTTCACAAGCCTTATCATGACAAATCCTTTTATACAGGTAAATCAGAGTGGGCGTCATGATCCTGCTAACCAGAAAACATCATGTCCCACTCAGCACTCGTAGTTTTAGTATAAATTAACTCAACATGAGTCAGAATGCACTTGCATTTCAGAGTGAGACAGCATGACCCCGGAGTTTGGTGGGTGTCAAAAGACTGGTTGTGATTGGGTTGATGATTGTTATGCGCTGTTTTTTAAAATAGTGGTGGGGAGAGGCACGCCTGCCTCTCTGCGTGTGTCACCCCATCTTTGCGCTGCCATGTCTGAAAATACATGTTAGATGATGGATGTTGTATTGCCAAGTCGAGCACGCATTTTCTCTCATTAGATGACATACTTTTAAAAAATCCATTTAAAAGGTAATTACTCATCCGTATTATTATTCCTATCAGCATGTGTAGTGCCTCTAACTTTCCTCTCTACATGAATCACAATTTATTCACATGAGAGTGGGAGACTGAACTCCACGCAAAGGGGACTGATGACAAGATTGTATGGTAATGCATCGGCTGCTGCAGAAATACTTAAACATAACTGTCCTTTATGTGTTATCTCATCACTTGAGACATCTACCGAATGCGTAAGAGGGGAGATGGCTTTTTCTTTTTTTTAAGATTATTTTTTGGCTTTTTCAAGCTTTATTGGATCGTACAGAGTTGAAATGGGGAGACAGAGAGAGGAGGGATGACATGCAGTAAAGGTCCACGGGTCAGATTTGAACCCGCAACCACTGCAACGAAGGCCGTAGCCAGTATAGTATGCGCTCTATCCACTACGCCGCTGGAGCGCCCCAAGGGAGATGCATTTTTCAAAGTTTTTGCAAGAGCGCAACTCATTTTAAAATGTTCAGTTTCCCCCTGTGGTGCGTTTTGATATTTGTCTTCTTTATGGAAAAAGAAGACATTAATAATCCTCTTTTGAACTGCTTGTACGCTGCTGTGAATATAGCAAATGGATAATTTGCCGCCATAATTACGTCTTTGTGGGGGGGGATGAAATTCATAATTTCTCTGCTGTTTTTCTTTCTACCACAGGCTTATCAGTGGTGCTACCAAAGCCGCTTGGCAGCCAGCTACCAATGTTTGTTGTCATGATGTTGTCAGCAATGGTGATCTGCCTTTGCTGAGAGGCATGTTCAAATCAAATTTCCTTTCAAATGTGCTTTCATTTAAGCTCCACATGAACCTGACATGTGGGTCCTGCTCTTCAGGATAGATGGCGGACAACAATAGAGGCTAAGAAATCATGTAGGTTTGAAAACACAATCGTGCCTGTCAATAACATGCTCAAGGCAAAATCGGCAAAACGTCTTATCTGCAGACCAAAAAGAAGACAAAGACAAAGGTTATCTGCACCTCTACACACTCTGATCTGCTGAAATTCTTATCAGTGCTTGAAGATATGTTCCTCCAGAGGAACCACAGTTACAAAACAACTTTACAGTTCCCTGCTTGATCATTTTATTCGATTTCCAGGGTTTTGTCAATAGCATAAGCTGTGTTATATCTCCACTTGTCTGCAGTGCCACAGAAGCAGCCTAATCCATCTCTCACTCAGGGTGACACCGGCTGCGTGATCTGTGGCTTCTGGTCCGTGCTGCAAGCTCCATTGAGCCTGGGAATCGATATATTCCCAGTTTAATCTCAGCAAAGGTGTAATAAGCCATAGCATTACTGTTGGGTGTCAGTGAAATAAAAAAGAGCTTTCACCATCCACTGCACCTAACCCTCCCCCTCAATGATTGAAAACCCAGAGCTGTGGAGAAAGAGAAGGAGTGGGAAGAGGGAGGGAGTGTACTATATGAGGGTATGAAGGTGTGCATGAGCATTTTTGTATTTTTTTAGATGTGAAGTTCCCCATGTGAGTTACCGGCTTTTTCTCGTTCGTTAGACAGATTGAGTGGATACAATGGGACTGTAACTACATTAGGCATTTCAGCTTGCAATATACTGTATTATAGTTGTTGGGGCAAAGGTAATGTTAAGGCTCACACTGATTGGTATTATATTAGCTTTATTTTTTATTTTTCATGTGTGTGAATCTGTGTGATTTTCCAAATGTGGTTGTGTTTTGTATTTTACATAGCCGTGCTTTCCCAATGATTGCAGGAGATTTCATTTTTGAACAATGTGTCTTATGTAAAAAACTCTGTGTAGTGTTTTGCAAGAAGTGTTTTGGAGAATTTCAAACACAGTGCAAAGCATATTTTGTGTTTGTGGGGTTGGTGCTTGTGTTTAGGGCATGGTCACAAAAGTTAGAGTTTGTGATGCTTTGGGCCTAGCAACCATTATTAGTGTGTAAGCATTAGGCAAAAACTGTAATGGTAAAGGCAGAACAGTTGGATCACCTTGTTCTCTTCTTTGCATGGCTGCTACTTCGGTTTCTCTAATTTCCTGCCACAGTCCAAAGCTCCAACATTACGATTTTTTTCTCCTGCATTTCACCCAAAACGTGCTGCGATAGCCTCCAGCCGTATGTCACAGTGAATAATTGTCAATGGAGGATGAAATATGTTTTGCTGTCTGACTTAGTCTAACATATATTAATATATATGAGTAAACAGTAACATGACAGATTATACCTCACCAAAGGAGTCACACAGAGTGACTGAGGATGATTCATTTGTGTGTGTGTGTGTGTGTGTGTGTGTGTGTGTGTGTGTGTGTGTGTGTGTGTGTGTGTGTGTGTGTGTGTGTGTGTGTGTGTGTGTGTGTGTGTGTGTGTGTGTGTGTGTGTGTGAGAGAGAGAGAGAGAGAGAGAGAGAGAGAGAGAGAGAGAGACTTCCCACTGTGTTTTGTGTGTAGCACTCTGCAAAGGGACTGTGGATAATGCTGTTTCTTTCCTGGTTCATGTTTGTGTTGGCAGTAAGGTGTGTGCAGCTGTACATGATCACATGCAATACAGGTTTTATTGAGGGTACTAAAAATCCATCTTACCATGTAATAAACATATATCTGTCTGTCTGCCTTCAGTGACTTCGATTTGCTTGCATTTCCTTTTGCATCATATTTGCATCATATTTGCATTTAGCTGACGCTCTCATCCGGAGCAGCTTACACAGAGGGAACCAGCAGAATATAACTTTCAAAAAGGCCTGTTGTGCCAGCCACTACTCCGCTCATTAGCGTGGTGCATGCTATTCATACCAGAGGAAAATGATCCACATAACTGCATTCAGGTTATGTCCCCACAGTCACCTCAGTGTCTGCGTGGTCTTTCTTCCGACTTTGGTGTTCTGCACCAGCACATATGCAGCACTGCCTGGCTGAGCTGTACGAGCCTGCTGTGGTTCCCCTGGGATGGGGGCTAGTGGGGTAGAAGATGGGAATCCAGGGCTCACTGTGGCGAAGCAGCTGAATTATTCATATGTTCCCCCACCCTGCCTCCCTTTATTGCTCTCTGCAGTGCATCGATTGAGACCTCCATATCAGAGAACACAAACTATTTGTCTCTCCACCACCTCACTAAACCTTAGGAATGGGCTGCTCCTAGATGGTTTTTGCAACAAATGATATGAAGCAAGAAGATCGAATCATCATGATACAGGTGCCATAACTGGACTACACCAAAACACAAAGCACAGAGAGCAGCCCAGAAGTTATTTTACCTCCCTTATTCTGAAAGAAAATTTAAAAAAACAATCAATCAATTTCTCATAGGAACATGCACCTCACACGGACACATATCGCACACGTCCATCACTCACACAAGCCAGAGTTCATGTGCAGACACATTTATGTGACCTACACAACTTTGCTGAGAGGAAGTGTTAAACAGTGGCACGAGGCTCTAAATTTGTCTGACCTTAGACACAAGATGGACCTGCTCGAGGGAACACTTGTACTTGTTCCATTCCCATCAGCCTCCTTCAAAATGTCACATTTGCTTTTCCCCTCGTGGACACAAAGCTTTTCCACTGTACATCCTCCACCAGCTCAATATTCAAATGATGAGAATAATTTGATCTCTTCATTAGTATTCCGCATAGAACTAAAGACCAGCATACATTACTCGTAGGAAGACTCACCACGGGCCACTGCTTCATTATGCTCAGTTTCTTTCCACAGGTCATATGGATGGATGGATGGATGGATGATGATGGATGGATGGATGGATGGATGGATGGGGATGGATGGATGGATGGATGGATGGATGGATGGATGGATGGATGGATGGATGGATGGATGGATGGATGGATGGATGGATGGATGGATGGATGGATGGATGGATGGATGGATGGATGGATGGATGGATGGATGGATGGATATGGATGGATGGATGATGGATGGATAGATAGATAGATAGATAGATAGATAGATAGATAGATAGATAGATAGATAGATAGATAGATAGATAGATAGATAGATAGATAGATAGATAGATAGATAGATAGATAGATAGATAGATAGATAGATAGTATAGATAGATAGATAGATAGATAGATAGATAGATAGATAGATAGATAGATAGATAGATAGATAGATAGATAGATAGATAGATAGATAGATAGATAGATAGATAGATAGATAGATAGATAGATAGATAGATAGATAGATAGATAGCTAGATAGATATAAACTCTGTAAAACCATGCTATGACACATGGGTAAAATAAGGATTTCCACCTGTTAGCTTTCAGTATGTCACCACAGGTTTCCCTCATGTTCTGTCTCTCCGAACCCAGGACTTGAAAATACAAAGCGGGGGTGGACAACGCCACCTGTTGTGTTTCTCATGCATCTTAATGTGCTTTAGGAGAAATGTCATGCTCCTACAACTGTGGTTGTATGTGTGTACCCTTCCCCCCCCCCCCCCACACACACACACAACAGCAGCCTCCCCCACTCCAGTGTAATGACGGTGCAATCTTAATGTCTCTGCTTCGCCCTCTGTCTTCATCCCGAGGTTCATTTCTCTGTCATGTTGCTCACACTGTGTCAGTCCTGAATGTCTCAAGCTGTCACAGTTTCTCATGGTTGATGTGCAATGTCACAAATAATTACGCAAGACATAAAATGAATTGCAGAGCCATGTCCTTCTCTGTCCGTCTCTCTTCTTCCAGTGGGAGGACGGGGGGGTCAATACGGAACACTGTTCTGTGAATGGAGATGACAGATTGAATGGAGATTATTTTAATTTTCATTAATGTAGATATATATAATCAGGATTATGGGATTTAAAGTTTCCTTGCTTTGTTGATGATTAAAGCAATATGTTGACCTTTTGGGGAGTAACCAGAAACTGTCCAAAGATAGAAAGAAATCTGCCTATCAAGATCAGAGATCAACTCCTACTTTGTTTAATCTGTACAAAAACCAACGTGTAAAAACAACAAGCTGTGGTGTAAGACATTCCATAGCCAACAGCAAAAAAATAGTCTGGTACATGAAACCCCCCCGAACACCTGGTTAGAGCTTCATATGTAATGAACGGAAATTGGAGTGATATCAATAACCGTATCTGCCTCTCTGATGTATGGTGTGTACTGTATATGTGTCCATGTCGAGGACATTTTTTTCCTCAACAACAGTAAAGAAGCATCAGTGTTTAGTTTATATATTCAATGTAACTCTGTCTCTAAGGAAACTCCACAGAGAAGCCCACAGGGATTTCCTCTAACACTGTAATGCAATTTGTGTTGGTTTGTGGTAAAAGCAGTCTCGCATCTATTTTATTTATTCTTGTGAAGAGCAGAGAGGAAGAAATCCAAAGCGTAGCTGCATCTTGACTGAAGCCACTGGAGTACAGGGCATGTGACGCTGAAGGATGGGGACCTCTGCTCAATTTGCATAACAAAGCCTTTAGCACACACAGTGATTGGTATTGCTATCAGTAGGGAGATTCAGTTGAAATCATAGTATAATAAAATACACCCTGCTCATAGCATAGAACGCCCGCTGAAAGCAAGCAGTGCCCTTGACCCTGCCCTCAACACTTCATTGACTGCGGCTTGAACAAACACCGCCTCCTGTACACGCTGTTCTGAAGCTGACAAAGTTCAGTTCGATGTGTGTGTTATATACTATCTATGGTTTAGACGTACTGTACTGCACAGCTTACCAAAAAAATGATGACTGAAAAATGAACTTGCAGATGTTTCAATTATAAAACCGCAGGACAGTAAGCAGCTGACACTTGCACCCGGAGCTGTCTGTTTGATGTTAAGTCATGCTCCCTGCTTTACTTAGTTATTCATTTATTTTTGTTTAATACAATTCGTTCATTAAAAGATAATTCTGGGTTTATTGGAATGTGGGTCTCATTGTGTTCTTAACAGTACCAATGACATTACAGTTCACCAGCTCAACCCACACAGCTTTCCAGAGTATTGAGGGACAATAACAGACATATTGGATGCACTCACTCTCAGTTTCAATTCGGAAAACAAAGTGGTTGACTTGATATGGCTTAAAGGCTCATTCACAATGTGTCAGATCATCAGACTGTTATTGTTTCTGGCTGCATCTCCTTTTGTTGTAGTGTCGTGTCTGTGATAGCAAGTTGGTGAGTACGATGTCATCATGAGCACTGACTAAAGCTACAAAAATACCATCAGAATGATTTTTTTCTGTAAAAGGCTTTTATTCTTCTCTGGGGAACTCGCAGAGGGATTACTATTCCGCACATGCTCCTGATTCACTCACAAATCTGCACATGTTTATATAAAAGTACGTGAACACAATTTCTAGGAGATTGAAAGCTCCTCGTCTGTTTCCGCCCGTCTCCCTGAACTCATTAAATGAGAAGATTTGAAACATACATTAAACAAATTTATCCTCACACCAATAGGAATACATCAAGATAATGTAACTAATTATGTTTTCTATCTTACTCATTTGAGCTCTGACCAATATTTATGTGTTTAAAACCTCATGAGAGTTTAATGTACTGAATTCAGAAGAATAATCTTAACATTTGATCAAATACAACCACTCTTTTGTGCAGCATAACCAATGTTCTAACTTAAAAGGACATTCACTGAAAACTAGGTGTACGCTGAATTAATGCAAATTGATCATTAACAATTATGCTGAAAAGTCACAGCTTTGAGTTTTTGTTTGTGTGAAAGATATCCTCATTTCGACCTGTCTTTTCTAGCTGGTTTGAATAGAAATTGCTGTCATTCAAGACCAACATCTTTGCCAGTAAATCCTTGGGCTTTGATCTGACTGCATCCACCCATACACTGTAGGAGTTCAACAGAAGCAGTTTGGCAGAGGGGTGACGGCCCCGGTGGTAGCGGGGGAGCAGGGAGGTGGGCAAGAAGACTCAGAAATGTCATAATCAACAGGTGTTCTTGTGGGGTAGTTAACACGCCACAGGAGCAGCAATAACAATAACAATAACAACAGGGGGGCCAACTCCACCACTCCACAACACAGGAAGGACGAGGATAAGTTACCTACTGCACGTCTGTAAGAAAACAAGTTACAAAACCTTTTTGTTCTATACAGGACACGTATGTAGCCTATTTGTGCATGCACGTCCAATATCCTGCACAAACATGACATGTTGCTAAACTTACATTTGTTTGCTTTACATTTAGATTTTTCTCAGTATACATCTGTGTTAACAAACTTTGTCTCAAATGTTCTGTTGCTACAAACATAATCAGTCAACCATAGAGTGAGTCCCATGAGAGCAAGACATGGAGGTGCTGCCCTCTATTAACTCTTATCTGGTTGATTGGTCAGTGGCAACGCTCACTCAACCAGTGAGATTACCCACCAACAACCCCAATTATCAAACCAAATCTCGTAAATCTCTCTTTCATTGATGGCCAGGGAATATTGGGAATGCTATTACAGTTTTAGATCCAGAGTTACACCATATGTGAAACAGAGTGCAGCGATTTTATGAAAGGCTCAAGAGAAGGATTTATGCCCAGTCACTACCAGCAAATCTCAGCAAAGAGGTGCACCATTATGGAAATTTGGAAATTCAGTCCCTGAACTGGTCTCAAGACCAAGACTGATCTTGAGTACTAGAGCAATGATATGTAGTGTATTCACAGTGTCTAAATAAAGTCTACTCAAACCACACAGTGTGCTTTTTACATATTGGTCGATTTTTTTGAGATTTTGACTTCTACTTAAACGGTCAGGGATTGCCATTAGTTTGTACAACTAATCTGTATCTTTAGGTTTGGTGATGTAAGGGTGAAAAACAAAAAAGAGAATGGGTTATTGAATGATAAAGTTACTATAATAAAATGAAATGATCTAACCCTCTAACCCTAACCCTAACCCTCTAACCCTAACCCTAACCCTAACCCTAACCCTCTAACCCTAACCCTAGCCCTAACCCTAACCCTAACCCTAACCCTAACCCTAACCCTAACCCAATCTTAACCCTAACCCTAACCCTAACACAACCCTAACCCTAACCCTAACCCTAACCCTAACCCTAACCCTAACCCTAACCCTAACCCAATCTTAACCCTAACCACTAAACAACTCAGGGCCCTCTTCAAACAGGCTGAGCTTGCCTTCCCCAATGCTGACATTTACTTCCCCATCATGAATTTCTCCCCCAACCTCACCCCCAACCAACAATACAATCTTAAAATAATAAACAACACAGCAGCCACACACATCCCAGTTCTCACAGAAATACCCCATGACATATTCACCACTGAACCCGATAACATACACTGGGAACCCACCACAGCCAAATCAATCTTTAACAACTGGTGCGCACTTTTAAATGTATAACTCCGCCCAAACCCAACCCGGCTACCACCACACAACCCCCAACCCACACCGACCCCAACGCTGACCTGGGGCTGAATTCCACATCCAACATTCTCAACCTCTCCAAACTTTTCACCCCATCCCCAGCCCAATCCGCCCTCCTGGAGAGGGGCCTTTCATACATCCCCCGTCCATCCACCTTTGACTGGGAGGAACTTCATAGGGACCTGCATCACTACCACAGAAGACTTAAAATCACCGACCACTTTCACTCCAGACCCACCACACGTACAAAATCACTATTCACCTACAGCTCTAACTGGGAACCACT
>CM047518.1:20668734-20671234 GCA_026122265.1 Ammodytes dubius
CTTCGGCGCGCGCACTATTAGCATTGTGATGATGTGAGTGAACTACTATGGCCATCTTTCACACAACCTACTGCTCCCGCTGCCGATCTAGCGTGGCTATTCAAAGGTGATCGTTTAACATAGTTTAGATATAGTTTCGACAGGAATAAGCTACACATAAGCTGGATGGCCTGACAACGTTTTTTTGCGGCACTTCACTGACTGTAACTACGACGCTATGACTGGCTAACAGCTAGCACCGAGCGGAACAAGTTACCGGTATGTTGCTGGACCTGTCTGCTTTTTAAACCTGTGAAGGAACATGGCACATCACGGATTTTAACAGCCTTAATGGCTTATAGGATCCGAGGATGGGTTTCCTCTACAAGTGATGGGTGAGTGTTACTTTTGGCTGTGTCTATCTGTGAAAAGATAACGTTTTTTATGGGGTTTTAAAACCATTTTGTTTGTTTGTTATGGTCCTTGTAGTAGCCTATATTGCTGGGACTTGGGCAGTAGGTGATGCTGTTTTTCATCGTTGATGCCGTTTTCTAAGCATGATATGGGAACCAACTCTCAACTACACTTCTTCTTAATATGCTGGTTGGATTGGCTGTTGTAAAATATTTGGCATAAAAGACCCTTCTTGCATGTTTCATTTTTGTTATTGAAGTGAATGCGGCGCACTGGTAATATTGTCACTAGGCTATACTAAATTGTAATCCGTTGAAGTTGCGCAAGCATCCAGTGAACCCTATTACAATAACTGAATGCTTGTGTTGTGTCGTGTTATGCGTTTGCAAACAGTTGTCGAGTGACATGAAATATCTGATGGTGATGGTGCAGTAGTCTTATCTGGTGTAGGATAAACAACAGTGGTGTGCGCAGTGCGCTGCTCTGTGGTTGTTGAAGATCAACTGTCAAGCTCTTCATGTTATGCATATGCATTAGTGTATACTGTGATTTTAGCCTATATTTTGTATGTGGCTGTGTTGGCTGTATCGGCACCTGACGTGTGCGTTTCTCAGTGTTTGGGGAGGAGGAGGAGGAGGGGGGCGGGGGTTGGTCGGAGTTCGCTACTGAAGGCCCTGACTGAAACCCCACGGTACGCTACTGCCTATACCCTGACATGTGCTATTTCCTGGAAAACTGTATCTGCATACATAATGGTTTTGGTTTTAATACAGAACAGGTTCCGCAGTGACATAAAGCATAAGACACTTCTTTGTTCACTGTTCAATGGCGTTTAACCAAAACCATTTCCTCCAGCCCTTTAAACTTAACCAAAGCTCTTTTATGACATCAACCTCAGAACAAGACTTTGATGTCAAGGTCCAGAGGCTTTGTACAGCAGCCATCCACCTTCTCTCCCTACAATTTCTGTATGGTACAAAAATGTAGCGCTTTACTTCCCTCGATCGGAAACAGTCGTTGCCAGAGAACATAATACAGGGAGCAGGGTCGTTTAGTACCGCAAACGTAATTGGGAAAACAAATAAGTACGTACACACATAGATTATAGGAGACATGGTTGTGTTTGAGGTGGAACATTATTAAAAAAAGGTACAATAAAGAAAAAGGAAATGAACCAAATTTGCAGCACCCCTTTGGCCCGCCCTCATGGCAACCAACATTGGTGACCGCCACTGGCACCAGGTCAGCCTGTAAACTGTTTTGGAAATAGGGTTTACCGTTAGCCTTCGTTTTCTCTTCCAAATAAAGTTTGACTAGCCCAACTGTTCTCACATCGCCCGACCACAGGTTTCCCTATCCCTTTTGGAAATGTTGCAGAGTGTTCCAGATCTCAGCAGTTAACTTGGGGAGTGCAATGCTTTTAATACAGATAGGAACGACAGCAAAAACTACCAAAAAATAAAACGGATTTAACCTTCGATACCATCCTTGCATTTCATGACCTTGAGAAACCTGTGAGAAAACTGCGTGCAAGCGCTTTGAAGATACACAGATTTAGGCAAACTGACAATTGGCACAAGAAATGTTAATATAAATAAGATGATGCATTACAGTACCGGCGGTAAAATTACTCACAGCAGCCCAATTGCACTGGCCATTGGCTGTGTGTGTGTGTGTGTGTTGTGTGTGTGTGTGTGTGTGTGTGTGTGTGTGTGTGTGTGTGTGTGTGTGTGTGTGTGTGTGTGTGTGTGTGTGTGTGTGTGTGTGTGTGTGTGTGTGTGTGTGTGTGTGTGTGTGTGTGTGTGTGTGAAATGGTGTCTGGAGTGTACGCACCCCTGACCGTGTGCCAAGGCTCTGGTCAGCCCACCCGTTGAAGATGTGCTGCCAGCTCTCCAGCTTGGCAGGCACTTTGAAACCCGTCTTTACTTCTGCAGCGGTCAACAGTGTCAACAGCTCCGTCAGACCACATGTACGCGCTGAGCCGATGAATCAGCGTGACTGCAAGCGTTTGTGTTTTGTGTGTGCACCAGCCTTTCTAATGGGGTGTAATATGGATAAACTGTGTGTGTGTGTATATATATATATATATGTATGTGTGTGTGTCTGT